>QRFJ01004269.1:224243-255697 GCA_006176705.1 Cocos nucifera | reverse complement strand
TCCCCGACCATGTAGGATCATCATGAGGATGGTGAATTGATCCTGGAAAGGTTGGTGTACAATCGCTTTCTTAGTAGATAGTCCTTGAGTCTAATGGTGTGAGACATCGAGTGAGAGTACAGGTAACTCGTTAGAGAACGAGGGCACTGAGCGTGACCATCCTCGAGTAGTCTTAGGAAGTCTACCTTTTCATCAAATGACTGACTCGATGCTGGCAAGTGGTGTAATCTGGTTTCTATTGAAACTGAGGTGCATCGATATCACTTGAGGGTAATTATAGTTGGATACACCATAACTCGATCTCCTAGCCATTCGGAACCGAGGTTATGTTGGGCTAATAGCATGTTCCATTGTAGGAACTGGATTGCATCAAGATGGAATCTATCGACCTCGGTAGTAGGGGAGCAGCCCCTTTGATGATCATGAGAAGTCAAGTCCAGAAGCCCACATTGGCCATGTAGAGTGAAATAATAGAAGAGTTTTCTATTTAGGTTTTTCAGCGTCGGACTTGAATCAAATGATACATCATATGACAGAAACTAGGTTTGAACGAGTTCTACCTTAACCGTCAATCTGATCAGAGCTAATTGTAGAAGAACTTAATCACACCAGATAGCTGCAACCAAGAGGGTTCGCGATTTAAGCTTTGATGGGTTGCCACCATATACTGCTGAGGTGTCCACTGAACAAGATTTTGGGAGCAAATTAGAATGAATTTAGATAATCGATAATTTAGCTGTCGAAATCAGAAGAGTTCTGATCCCGATCGAAAGAACTTTCGATGATGTCGATGATAAAGATCATGACATATCTATATACCAAACAGAACTAAACCTAACTAAGTCACACAAACAAGGTTTTGAAATCTGGTGATCATCTCAATTGAACTGATCCAGTCAATTGATTGAATAAGTTTTCAATTAAGGTTCAAGAAAATCGTGCTAGCAGCTTGAATGAAACCTAACGTTCTTCTTTTACTAAATCGTAAAATAGTTTCTTGACTGAGCCAAAGAAGTTTTGGCTCGATTTAGAGGCCTTACTTGGTCTGACTTGAGCCTGTCGGCAGGTCAAAAAGGGTTGTCTTATTTTGTAAAGACAATACTGGCTATGTTTTGGTCATCTACCATTTCTCAGTGCCTATTGAACTTTTGGTCAAAAGTTGACCTATTGATTGATCAAATGTTGACTTGGACACTTGACTTTTGTTCACGTGTCATGCACCTATTGGAGAGCTAGTGGGGGCTTGTCCTCCTGCTAGAAACTGGCAAGCCTGAGGCACCCAAGAGTCCGTGTTGGGCAGAAACTCCATCTCCTTTTTGGATTTTGATTAGACTCTTCCTAAGAATCAAGTTTTGACTGGTCTATGGTGCCATCTAAGGATGAATCCACGGGACTCTATTCCCACCAATCAGATTTAGATCTGATTTCACAAAGGGTTGTGATTGGTTGGGAAGAGGAGGAGTTGGATCATACATAGTCTATAAATAAGACTCTACGCCCAACTCAAAGAAAAGGAATAATTCTCCATGCCCCAAGGCTACCTCTCTCTTCCTCCTCCATGCCAAGTCCACCTTCTCCCTCTCCTCTCCATGCCCAAAGTAGTTTCGGATCTCAATTGGTGCAATCCAGGCAAGAGAAAGACGACATAAAGCTAGAAGGCTGCACTGCTATAAAGGACAACTACTGATCTTCGAAAGCTATTTTGAATATCCTCCAAATCTGATTCAGATCTAATTTTTGGAGACATGATAGAGAAGAAGAGGATCACTAGATCCTACCTAAGTGGATACTAGCAGAGGTTAGGCACTTGCATGGCTAAATCCAGAACCTTCTGCTGCTTATGGGATCATCAACGGGTAATAAGATTACCCTACATCCAGGTAAATTAAATTTGGTTTAATTTTTTTGTATTTTATTTTAATTATTAGAATAATAAAAATCAGATCTAAAACATCCCAGATCTGATTTAAATCATAGAAAATTTTTTTTGGAAATATATCTCTTGATCCGATCAAATCTTAACAAACTTGTTCCAAAAAATCAGAATTTTCTTTCACAAAGCCCAACTATTCAATAATCTTCGATGCCTCATTATTATTCTTCAAAATTTGTGCATCGTCCGGAAGAATGTCCCCCAAAAGCTCTAATATATAGTTCACTCCATTATTACTGAATCCATTGGAACATTTTGCATGATACAACCAGATTAAGAACTCAAGCTTCGTCATCTTTGTACATCCAGGATACAACGAAATATTAGCATCCTCCATCAAACTTAACGAACCTTCTCTATGCATCCTGCACTATTGTCATTCCACCAAACTATAGGAATCATAGGTATGGATGTAGATGCACCAATAGTATGGCCAACAAATAAAAAAATATAACGAACCAATTTGTTCCACTCCCCGATCATGGTGAAGGGTAGACTAAAACCGCAAGAAGGATCGCTCCTTGTGTCCTGCCCCTCACCATGTTGGGTCCAACAAATTTCATAACTGGCTTTAAAGCTATTACAATTAGTGAGTGATCATTTATATAACTTAATGAGAGCCATGGTCCAATCCATACACTTTTTACAAAAGACATGCATCAATCCATGGTCCCCAAATTTTTATAGCAAAATCAGAAATTTTTGAAGTCCAGCCTCAATTCTAGCGAGAGCCCTAACTAAACTTCATCCACAGGACCCTTATCCATTTTCAAAAAGATGATATGGTAATTAAAATCATTGTGAAACTTTAATTATATACTAATGCACTATATAACTAATATGCATTACAAAATAAAAAATGGCATCATAAAACAAGGAATTGAAATAAATATCATGTGTAAATCACATTAATATCATTTTTAGACATTTCAATAAATGCATCTTATCACCAATAATAGGTAAAGATAGGTCCTATTCCATTTAAAATTGCATTATTCATAGATTCAATTACAGTATCAAACGATATGCAATGGGATCGAATGAAAATTTTGGCAATATTTCTTTTCCTTAGTTCTCTCATGTGGGAGAATAAAAAGAAAAATATTATCCAAAATTTTATCGAAATCTTAATATACCATTTTGATATTGCAACTACCTATAAAATTATTGTAATTTCTAAACTATCCAAATTGGACATCATTGATTTCATTGTACATAATTCTCTCTCCATATAATACAATAATGTACAGATGCCCTGGAGATTATGTAACATTAATCAATTGATGGATCTATCGTTATGCAATGCAATAAACAAAAACAACAAGATCTAAACATCCAAAAAATATTATCCAATAAATTCTATAATATGAATTACATTCATAAATAATTAAGGATGAGCAATAGTCGTAGATCTGATCTCTTATGAAAACTAGGTGTATAAATCCAAAAATCTGAAAGAATAATGAAGTAGATGATGGCAGCACCTTAGGACTTAAAGTTGGAACCTTAGAGAGACATATCAAATTCTATTCGCACCCATCGAGTCGGCTCGCTCAGAACCTGAGCTGACTCCATGCCTGAGATAGCTCTCCATGCTTGAGAATATCTAAGCTGGGTCCTCCCCAACTGCTTGATCTAGACCGAGCGGCTTAATGGGCATATCCGAGCTACGCTCGTTGTGTGATCCTTTATTCCTGGCTATCTCCGCCCTCACCCTTATCTTCCAACTACCAATCTGCCACTCAATTCTTCCATACATCAACAAGCTGGATTCCCTTCCTATCCCTATCTCCCTCTCTGATCTCCTTTCTCGATCTCGCTAAGCCGACGAGGCCAGACCACCCTCTCTCCCTCTCTTCCCTCATCTGATCTTCCTCGTCGGTGATGGCAGCAAGGTCGAACCCTCTTCCTCCTCACTCTCTCGTCTCCCTCATCAGTGAGGCCGGACCCCTACTCCCAGTGATGCCGCAAGGCTAAGACCCCCTCCCTCCCTCCTCTTCTCTCGATCTCCCTTATCAGCGACGACGGAAGGCCAACCCCTCCCTCATCCTTTCTTCCTCTCCCTTTCCTAATTTTGGGTCCTAGAATTGGGTCCAAATACCTGAGATCAATTATGGTTCGGATTTGATACTTCAAGTATGGACTCATCGGGTATTTGGGTTCAGGTCCAGTACCAGTAATTAAAATCAATTTCAAATCTAAATATCCAAGTTCCAACCCAAACCCGATCAATTGATAGGTCTAGTCTAGTGATTAATAAATAATACTATAAAATTAAAATAAAAATTATACCTATGGCTATAGAGAGGGGGTTGCACTGAAAGCTCCGAGGGTCGTCGGCGATGGCACTAGAGGAAGATAATGGTGCTAGAGGTAATCTACGAAATAAGAGAAAGATTAGTAAGATAGAAGAGAAGAGAAGAAAGAGAAAAAGGAAAAGAGAAGAGAGGGTGGAGAGAGGGGGCCTGAAGGGGAAATGGTGATGAGGAGGCTAGGGGGGAAGTAGGGGGTGGCGGGCTGGAGGGGAGGGAAGGGTGATGGCAGTCGGGGATGGGGAGGGCATGGGGTGGAGGTCGGGGAGGAGAGGGCAGGGGGTGGGCGGCGGTGGGCTGGGGATGGGAAAGGGCCAAGGGAGGCGGCCAAGGAGGGCAAAGGGCGGTGACGTACGGGATGGGGAGGGTGGGGCGGTGCAGCAAGAGAATAGGGAGGGTGGGGGGCGGGTGGCGGGGTATGGGGAAGGGCAGGGGCGGTGGGTGGGTGGTGGTGGTCGGGGATTGGGAGGGCAAAGGACGGCAGCGGTCGAGGATGGGAAGGGCAGTGCGAGGGGTGGGACGAGCGGCAATTGGGCGAAGACCGTCGGGGAGGGGCCGGCACAGGGGGCCAGTGCAGGGGGTGGAAATAGACCATCGAGAGGCAGGGCCAGTCGAGGGGCGGACTTGGGTGGAGTCTACTCGATGATGGAGAGGAGGGGAGAGAGAGAGCGCATGGGAGGAAATAAAAATTTGGAGAATTTTAACCTAACCTATGGCAGTATTTTCAAACCGCTGCCATAGATCTATGGCAGCGGTTATTGGAAACCGCTGTCACAGATCTATGACAGCAGTTTTCAGTAACCACTACCATAGGTTGGAAATGAACTTTTTCTTATTTTTTTTCTAAATATTATATATTTTAAAATTAATGCTCATCTTCATCATTCTTATTAAATAATTATCATTAAGTATCGTCACAAAAGATCACACTCATCGGTGGCCCGCTAACTTGATCGATCAGAAAAATTTGAATTTCAACGATAGCGACAATGAATGTGATGATCTGATGATGAAAATTTTGATCGAATCCAAAAATCTACAAAGAATGATGTCTTTGGTGATATTTGTAGCATATATCAAAATTTTCTCTTAATCGGATTTGTTATCCAATGGTCAATTTAGTATGGAATGATTTCGGCTATTAAATTGAAACAAGTAATCAATAGGGCTAAGACGTTCGATTATGGAAATAATTTTTTGTTAAAATAATCTTACTATAATTTTAAATTCATTTTAATATTGGCGATGATTAGTAATTTAAATCATTTTTGTATGAAATGTTCACGTTAAGTTAAGAATATTGCAAAGCATGAGCATTAACAATTCAATGGAGTTTAAGAATGGTTATATGGTGAACGTATAGTTTTAGATTGATTTTAGTCTCATGAGTTAAATTCTATAATCATCACTATAAAAAATTATTAAACTAGTAGCCAATATCATTTATAACAAAAATTATCTCATAATTAGACACCATCTGGTCCTAAATTAACCTATACTAAATTGACCAAGATAATGATATCTGATGAAGTGAAACTTGATATAATGCTATAAACATAACCAAGATCATTGTTGGCAGGTTTTTGGATCTATCAGAAGTCTCCATACTATCAGATCATCCATCATCGTTATATGTCACAAAATCATTTTTTTTTCTTGATGAAGCTAGGACCATCGGATCAAGATGATCTTTTGTGAAGATGCTCTAATAATAATTATTTAGATAATAAATGGTGAAGATGGATATTAAATTTTAAAATTATATAATATTTAAAAAAAATAAGAAAAAATATATGATAGTGGCTATAAATAATCGCTTCCATAGATCGACTTATAGCAGTAGTTACAAGAAACTGCTACTATAGATTGACCTATGGCAGCGATTTTTCTAACTACTACTATAGGTTAGACCAGTGGCAGCAGTTACAAAAAACCGCTGCCATAGGTCGGTCTATGGCAGCGGTTACAAAGAACCACTGCCATAGGTAACCACTACCATAGACCGACCTATGGTAGTAGTTCCTTTTAACCACTATCGTAGATTCTATTGCATCGATTTCAAAAACTGCTACCATAGTATCCACTATCGTAAGCACTTTTTGTAGTAGTGAGAATCTATGTAGATATGGTTTTCATATAATTATCCCCTTAACTTAAAATGCCATAGGATGACTCAGGGCTTAGTAGCACCCTGATAGTCATTCTATTGTTTTCAATATACTAAAATCCCATCTCAATGGATTACCCTGGAAAGATTTTTGGCAAAATTAAAATACAGCGGTGCATTATCTCCAAACTCTTGGAGCGGTCAATCTCATCTTGATCACTCACCGACTTCACAAGCACTTGACTGTAGCCCAGAAAATGCATCCATATCACTGAATTAAAAATTTAATGGTCCAGCACTAAAAGCATAATGAGTTGGTTGCAATTGTCACCATAAGTTTTATGAGTTAATAATGATTATTCATGTCTTAAATTTTCAACTCTTGAAAATATGAATTATCATTACCATTAACTCAAAGGATGTATCACAGACACTAAATACACATATGTGATAGAAAATAACCCATTTTATTGATTATAGTCAAAATTATAATTTTGCCCCTAGAAGTGTATTACAAGTGTCAGCCAATTCTGACTTCTAGGGCACATATATCTAACAATCTCCTACTTGTCCTAAAGCCAATTGGCTACAAGTCTAAGTCCCATCTTCTCAAGGTGGGCTTTGATCTTTTATTATCCCAATGGCTTTGTAAGTGGGTCTGCCGCATTGTCTATAGAATTGACTCTCTTGACCTCGACGTAACCCTTCTCGAGGTAATCGTGGATGAGGTGGTATCGCCGCTCAATTGTGCTTGGATTTCTAGTGAACCTCGGCTCCTTAGCAAGGGCTATAGCACCATTGTTGTCGCAGTATAGAGAAATGGCATCTGATGGCATTACTCCAATTTCTGCAGCAAACTTCTTGTACCAGAATGCTTCCTTCGCAGCCTCTAATGCAGTGATATATTCTGCTTCCATGGTGGAATCTACTATCACGATTTTCTTAGAACTCTTCTAGCTGACAGCACCACCATTGCACACAAACAGACTCCCAGATATCGACTTTCGATCATCTACATCGATCGTGAAGTCTGAGTCTGTGTATCCCTGGACTTAGAGTTCTCCGTTACCAAAGACCAACATCATATCCTTAGTTCTTCTTAAGTACTTAAGGATACATTTCACAGAAGTCCAGTGTTCTTCACTCTGGATTTGACTGATATCTGCTTGTGACACTCACAGCATGGGCTATATCAGGTCGTGTACATAGCATGGCATACATGAGGCTCCCTATTGCAGAAGCATAAGGGATCTTGCTCATGCATTCTATTTCCTCAGGTGTGCTAGGGCACATCTTCTTGGAAAGATGAATACCATGTCTGAAGGGTATTAATCCCCTCTTAGAGTTTTCCATACTAAACCTCTTTAGTACTTCCTCTATGTACATCTTCTGTGAAAGTCCTAGCATCCTATTCGGTCTATCCCTATAGACCTTAATTCCTAGAATAAAGGATGCTTCACCTAGGTCTTTCATGGAGAATTCCTTGGACAACCATATTTTGACTGTCGTCATCATGGGAATATCATTTCCAATAAGGAGGATGTCATCCACGTACAATACGAGGAAGATAACAGCGCTCCCACTGACCTTTTTGAAGACACACGGTTTCCTCTTCATTTTTGATGAAATCAAACATTTTGATCACATCATTGAAACGAGTGTTCCAGCTCCGAGATGCTTGCTTAAGTCCATATATGGACCTTTGCAGCTTGCAAACCTTGTGATCAGTATCACTGGATGTGAAACCTAGCGGCTGTTCCATATAGATATCTTCCTCAAGATATCCATTTAAGAATGCCATTTTCACGTCCATTTGCCATATTTCATAATCGAAATAGGCTGCAATGGCAAGCAATGTGCGGATGAATTTTAGCATAGCCACTGGGGAAAAGATATCCTGATAGTCAATGCCTTCGCATTGACTATAACCTTTTGCCACTAGTCTAGCCTTGAATGTCTCCATATTCCCATCTGCACCAATCTTTCTCTTGAAGATCCATTTACACCCAATAGGTACTATACCTTCTGGTGGATCTACCAAGGTCCAGACTTGGTTTGAGTGCATCGAGTCAATTTCTGACTGCATTGCCTCTAGCCATTTCTCAGAGTTGATATCTGATATCGCCTCATTGTAGGTTTTCAGGATCATCATCATGAGCACCATTACCTATGAGGAAACATTTTCTCTACTTTCCTCTGAAATAATACCTAAGTATCTTTCAGGGGGATGGAAAAACTCATTTCGATCTACGAGGTGGAGGAGGTAGTGTTCTTATTGGCTCAACCTGATTTGGTTTCAATTGGTTCTTAGCTCATTGTACTTGTGAGACTTTCTCATCAAGCTTAATCTGCTTTCCAATGCCGCTATCTTGAATAAACTATTTTTCAAGAAAGATGGCATGTCGACTCACAATCACATTGTGGTCTTCTGGAATGTAGAAATAGTATCCTAATGACTCTTTAGGATATCCTATGAATCGAGCTCTGAAGGACCTAAACTCTAACTTATCCTGCTTGTTGTCTTTTGACATGAGCCTGGACAACCCCAAATTCTGAGATGACTCAGACTTGGTTTCTTACCATGCCATATCTCATATGGTGTGGTAGGAATGGTTTTAGAGGGAACCCTATTCAGTAGATAAATTGAAGTTAACAATGAGTGTCCCCAAAGAAAATCAGGGAAGGTCTGTGAAGCTCATCATGGATCGGACCATATCCAATAGAGTCCGATTTCTCCATTCTGAAACTCCGTTGAGTTGAGGTATTCCTGGTGGAGTCCATTAAGAGAGACTATGCCATTTTTCCTTGAGATAGTCTAGAAATTTCGGGCTAAGGTATTCACCTCCTCGATCTGATCGAAGAACCTTAATTGGATTTTCTAATTTATTTTTCTACTTCATGTTTGAATTCTTTGAACTTTTCAAAAGCTTCAGACTTGTGTCTCATAAGATACACATACCCATACCTAGATAGATCATCAGTAAAGGTAATGAAGTAGACAAAATTGCCTCTAGCTGGCACATCAAATGGGACTGCACACATCAGTATGTACTAGGGCAAGGAGATCTGTGGCCCTTTCCCCATGTCCTACAAAAGGAAGTTTAGTCATTTTGCCTTGAAGACAAGATTCACAAGTTGGATATGACTCGGAAGTCAATGGACTCAATAGCCCATTTTTCTCTAATTTGTTGATCCTATCTTCTGCTATATGACCTAATCTTAGGTGCCATAGATACCTGTCGTTTGGACTATCCCTAGGTCGTTTGGCATTCATGTTTTGCTCGATAGTTAGAATAGATACATCAATATGTAGCTGATAAAGACCGTTAATAAGAAAACCATTTGCAATTTTATTTCTTTCATAAAGAATGTTACAATGGTCCTTAAAGAAGGTAATCACATAGCCTTCTAGTGCTAAGCATGAAATAGAAATCAAATTCCTGCTAGCTGCAGGCACATAATAACAGTCTTTTAAAACTAAGTCTAAACCAGATGGTAATCGAAGAGGGTATGTTTCCACCACCACTGTAGCAACTCTTGCTCCATTTTCGATGCGTAGGATCATGTCTCCATCCCTCAGCCTCCTGCTATCCTCAAGACCCTGCATGAAAGTGCACAGATGAGCACTAGAACTAGAGTCAAGCACCCAACTGGATGCAGAAGAAATCATAAGGTTAGACTCAATAACGAGCATACCTCCAGAAGGACCTTCCTTCTTGTTCTTCAGGGTGGCCAGGTAAGTAGGACAGCTCCGCTTCCAGTGGCCCTCGTTGTTGCAATGGAAACACTTTTCTTTGACAGCGGCCTTCTTCTTCGAGCTCTGTCTTCTTCTTCTTTTCTCCTTCCACCTTCTGCTTTTTCACAGACTTCTTTTTCTTTCTAGAAGACTTTCTTTTGGAAGAAGTCCATTCCATAGCAAGAACTAAGCCTTTAGAACCTTTCATAGAAAGCTCAGCGGTGACCAGCATGTTCATTAATTCGGCCAAGGAATTTTGAAGTTTATGCATATGGTAATTCATGATGAATTGCCCATATGCATCAGTCAAGGATTGCAAGAATAATATCATTCTACAGATCCAAGTCTAACTTCACACCGAGCTTCTCAAGCTCTTCCAAGTCCTTGATCATCATCAGACAGTGATCTTGGACTGACTGTCCATCACACATCTTAGCCTTAAAAAGTCATTTCGTGACTTGATACTTGGCTGCATGACTCTGTTCACCAAACATCTCTTACAGGTGAGCCAACATTTGGTGAGCAGTCCCTGATATCTTCATGTTGGTGTTGGAGCTCATCAGACATCGAGCCCAACATGTAATATCTGGCCTTATTATCTTCGTCTATCCATTTTTTCAGAGATGCTCTCTGTTCAGTGGATGGATGGGCTGGTAAGGTGGGAGGGTCCTGGTCCAATACATGGGTTAACTTTTCAAAACCCAAAATGATTTTGTAGTTCCTGAGCCAATCTTTATAATTGGATTCGGTCAGTCTATATGTGTCCAGGATACGTGCTAATGGGTTGGATGCAGACATTTTCCTATAGAGAGTCAAAGATTCTAGTTAGATACTATAATTATGACTTGACCAATTTGTTTAGGAATTTTATTTTTAAATAAATTAGCTTCCACTATTTTTTTGGATCCCTACACTCCCTTCTGTAGAGATGCAAAAATCTTCATGATTAATGATTTCTAGTGGGTGGTGCGGTCTCACCAACTGACTCATCACCTCACCTAATAGTTATTGGTGATGGGTTAGCCAATGAGTGAACAACTCTTGTTCAATGATTCTCTAATCATGGTGCACCCAAACTTGGTCTCTAATTCATGAATCTCACCGTATCCAAAATATTGATCCACTCCTTAGTTAAGTCAGACCCACCATTTGTACAGACTGGATTCCTAATTGAGTCTCTCACCATATCCAAAATATTGAGCCTAACTCATCCTCCAGCCCATAGCATCCAATGCCTAATAGACATGGTTGCATCTTTCTCGATGCAACTGAGCCACTGTATCCAACCGAGAATAATCAACTCCGGAAAGGGCCCGCACATCTACAATGGTGGAAGACCTCAGACTTAATCTTTTCTTAGGAGAATTGATTCAGGTCTCATTAAACTAGACTTATCATAGTCATAACAATTATGACTAACCTAGTGGCATGGGTTAGCTCGGATTATTGACCACCTCAGATCAGAACTGAGTCAACAGATATGGCCAGGTAAGTGAGACCGGTGGAAGGAATATGCCATTAACTCGTACAAGAATGCATTCAGGTCGAGTAGCTCCCAATTAAAAAAACCAGTCGGTCGTATGTGCCAAACTTACCTTAGACACCAAATTGTTGAGCCAGAACCAATTGGGTTAGCCTACAATCCAGACTCTAACCTTTGAGCCTAATTAGGTCTTGCTTGATCGTGACTCGATCTTGACCCAGACTTAATCCTATTAGGCTGGTCAATTTAAGCATTGTTGATCCCATCTAACCAACTCTTGATTCGATTTGATCAACCGCTTAGACCTAATTGAGCTACCCAAGCCCGAATCCAGTATTATGAATATGTCTTAGATCTGAAATTCTCAATTTTAGACCTAATTAATATTTCATAATCTTAATTTTAATTAAGTAGGGTTCATAAATAAAATATGCATAATAAATCCTAGGGTTTCAGGATCTAGGGTTTTGCAGAAAGTAAGTTTTGGATTTCTGATTAAGGACGAACACGCGGCACCCCTACACGTCATAAGAACACCCCATCGGATGGAAGGAGAGGACCTTTAAACCCTTCTTCGTTCTTATGATCGGACGGCTAAGAGGAATGCCTTAATCAGGAACATGTAATACTACAAAATAGTTTTAGATCTTATATCATATATCTCATATACAAATTAGATCTAATCATGGCATATTTTGCATACATCTCATGTATCGAATCATGCATATTTTTCAGATCTAAATTATCTCATAATAATCTAAAAAATTAGATTTAAATTGATCTTATCAAAATAAACTCTAATCTAGACAACTATGTAGAACTATTCTACAACTAGTCTAGACATGCATCAATCATATTTCATATGATGTTAAAATTAAATAATTTTTATTTGCTATTTTTTAGATATTATTATAATAATTATAATATCAAAAAATAGTAAAGTAAATAGATCTAAAATATGATTTAATCAAATTAAATTATAAACATGCAAGACTATTCTATAGAACTATTCTATTTTTGAACTAATCATGCATATTTTCTAATCTTAGATCCAAATCATTTAATTTTAATATTTCTGATTTTAGATCTAATCACATCTCATGTGACGTCTAAAATTACTTATTTTTTAATTAAAATAATTTTAAAATTAGATCTAAATACTTTAGAACCTTGGCTCTGATACCAGTTGAAGGAAAATCCTGATTTTCCGGACCAAGTTCGTTCAGATTTGATCGAATTAAGAGACATTTTTCAAAAATATTTTCTCTATGATCTAATTAGATCTAGGATATTTTAGATCTAATTTTTATTATTTTAATAATTAAAATAACATACAGATAAATTAAATCAAATTTAATTTACCTGGATATAGGGTAATCCTATTACCCGTTGATGATCCTGTAAGCAGCAAAAGGTTCTAGATCGAGCCATGCAAGTGCCTGGCCTGTACCGATATCCACTCAAGCTAGATTTGGAGATCCTCTTCTTCTCTATCATTTCTCCAAAAATTAGATCTGAATCTGATTTGGAGGATCTTCAAAATAGCTTTCGAAGATCAGTAGTTATCCCTTGCAATAGCGCAGCCTTCCCGCTTTCTATCGCCTTTCTCTTGCTTGGATTGCACCAACTGAGATCCCAAACTATATTGGAAATGGAGAGGAGAGGGAGAAGGTGGACTTGGCATGGACGAGGAAGAGAGAGGCAGCCTTGGGGTGTGGAGAATTATTCCTTTTCTTTGAGTTGGGCGCATGGTCTTATTTATAGAATATGCGTGATCCAACTCCTCCTCTTCCCAACCAATCATAACCCTTTATGAAATCAAATCTAAATCTGATTGGTGGGAATAGAGTCCCTTGGATTCATCCTTAGATGGTGCCTAAGATCAGTCAAAGTTGGTTCTTAGGAGGAGTCTAATCGGAATCCAAAAAGGAGATAGAGTTCCTATCCAATAGGGACTCCTGGGTGCCTCAAGCTTGGGTGCACGCCACCCTTGGCGTGCGCCCTCCTCCTTGCCAATTTCTAGCAGGGGGACAAGCCCCCACCAGCTCTCCAATAGGTGCATGACACATGGATAGAAGTCAAACTATCAATAGTCAACATTTGACCAGTCAAAGGTCAACTTTTGACCAAAGTCAAAGGATGAGAAATGGTAGGTGACCAAAAATGGCAGGTATTGTCTTACAAAATAAGATAACCCTTTTTTGACCTAGACAGGCTACAGTCAGACCAAGTGAAGGCCTCTGATCGAGCACAAATTTCTTTGGCTTAGTCAGGACAACTATTTATGATAGTAAAAGAAGAATGTTAGGTTCAATCGAGTGCTAGCACGATTTTCTTGAACCTAATTGAATCTCATTCAGATCAATTGAACTGGATCAGTTCAATTGATGATCACCAGATTCAAACCCTTATTTGTGTGACCCAGTTAGGTTCAGTTCTGTATGGTAATGGGATATGTCATGATCTCTATCATCGACATCATCGAAACTCCTTTCGATGGATCAGAACTCTTCTGATTCGAACAGCTAGAATGATCGATCATCTAAATCATTCTAATTGCTCCCAAAATCCACCAGTGACACCTAGCAGTATATGGTGGCAACCCATTAGAGCTAAATGTGAACCTCTTGGTGCAGCTACCTGTGTGATTAAGTTCTTCTATCTTGAGCCTCCGATCAGATTAGGGTTAAGGTGAACTCGTCAAACCCTAGTTTCTGTCATATGATGTAATCATTCGATTCAAGTCCGATGTGAAAACCTAAATAGAAACTCTTTCTATTATTTCACTCTGCCATGGCCATGGGCTTCTGGACTTGATTCTCATGATCATCATAGGGCTGCTCCTCTGTCACCGAGATAGATAGATTCCATCTTGATGCAATCCAGTTCCTACAATGAACATGCTATAGCCAACATATATCTCAGGGTTTCGAATGGCTAGGAGATCGAGTTATGGTGTAGTCAAACTATAACACCCTCAAGGTGAACTACCGATGCACCTCAGATCAAAGATCCAGACATACCACTACAGCATCGAGTCAGTCATTGATAAGAAGGTAGACTTCCTAATGACTACTCGAGGTGGTCACGCTCAGTGCCCTCGTTCTCTAATAAGTATCTATACTCTCACTCTGGTGTCTCCATACCATAAATTCAAGACTCATCTACTAAAGAGAAGAGATTATACACCAACCATTCGGATCAATCACCATCCTCATGATGATCCTATGGTCAGAAGCATTTTATGAGTTAATAATGATTATTCATGTCTTAAATTTTCAACTCTTGAAAATATGAATTGTCATTACCATTAACTCAAAGGATGTATTACAGACACTAAATACACATATGTGATAGAAAATAACCCATTTTTTTGATTATAGTCAAAATTATAATTTTTCCCCTAGAAGTGTATTATAAGTGTCAGCTAATTCTGACTACTAGGGCACATATATCTAACACTTTGCTTACACCAAGATACATGCATATCCTAATGATTGCATGCTCTATTGAATGGAGGATGTCAATCAAAATGAGTGCATGAGGTGTAGTGTGTCAAGATGGAAATAGAATAAAGATGGCACATCAACTCGTATACCTCAAAAGTTGATGTGGTACTTTTCTTTAATTTTGAGACTACAAAAGTTATTTATGTCGGCAAAAATATTGAAGGACATGAGATGGCATGAAGAGGATTGAACAAAAGATGATGCATTGAGGCATCCAGCTGATAGAGAGACATGACAAAAGATTAATAAATTACATCCTAACTTTGCACATGAGATACGTAATGTGAGGTTGGGCTTGTCGTGCAACAGTTTCAATCCATTCAAGCATATGAATACCGTCTATAGTGTATGTCCAGTATTTATTCATATTTACAACCTCTCACCATGGATGTGTATGAAAAAATCCTTTACTTTCATGATAGTGCTCATCCTTGGACCGATGGAGGTAGGTCATGACATTGATGTTTATTTGCAGTTTCTTATTATCGAGCCGAAATAGTTATGGAGCATTCAAGGTATTCCAACTTTTGACGCTTTGCTGAATGAGTCATTCTTCATGCGCGTAGCACTTTTATGGACAATAAATGACTTTCCAACCTATGCCTTAATGTTGGGTTGGAGCACCAAAGGTGAACTAGCATATCCGATTTATCAAAAAAACATCCGATTTAGATGGTTGATACATCGAAGGAGCTTTAGTTATATGGGGCATCAACATTTCCTTTATCAAAACTATCCATATAGAAGGAATGCACGATCCTTCGATGGCATTGTTGAAGAAGGTGAGGTGCCTAGTTGGATGTCTGGAAGTGATGTACTTAGAGAGTTGGATGATCTCAGTGTTGAATTTAGAAAAGATTATCCGATTGATGATAAAAGGAAGAAGCATCGATCAAAAAAAGATGACACATTTTAATTGGAGGAAAAAGAACATCTTCTTTGACTTGCCATATTGGGAGACAAACTTATTGCGCCACTGCTTAGATGTAATGCATATTGAAAAGAATGTGTGTGAGAACCTATTGGCAACAATCTTAAATATCAAAGATAAGACTAAGGATGACTTGAATTCTCGATTTAACTTGAAATAATGGGATATTAGGAGATCACTCCATCCAGAGTCGGCAAGGAGAGAACAGTGGAGGCTCCCTCATGCGTTCTATGTTATGAATTCCTCCGAATGGTCGACATTTCTTCATGTGTTAGAAAACATAAAGATCCCTGATGGATACTCAAGCAATATATCAAAACATGTGAATAGTAAGGATGTCAAACTTGGATGATTGAAGGCTCATGATTATCATGTGCTAATGGAGGAATTGGTCCCAATAGCTATTCGCCGCATGTTGCCAAAAAATATCAGAATAGTTGTTATTCATCTTTGCAGCTTTTACAAAGATATTCGTGCAAAGAGGTTGCTTAAGAAAGATGTGAAGAAAATGAAGGTAAGGGTGGTGACTATATTATGTGATCTGGATAAGATATTTCCATCATCATTTTTCATGGTTATGATGCATCTCACCGTGCACCTTGCGGAGGAAGTTGCACTTGGAGGCCTAGTGTTCTGCTGATGGATATCTCCTACTGAGAGAAATATTCAAACTCTGAAATCTTATGTAATAAATATGAATTGCCCGAAGAGATCTATAGCAAAAGATTATTTGGGTCAAGAGTGTATGAATTTTTGTACCATTTACTTAAACAAGCTCGAGACACGTCCTAATCGATCAATGAGGAATCAGGATGATCAATATGAGCTAATTGAGCCTACATTTGAGTTCATTCTACAGCCAGATGGATTTTCAACTTTATACTACCTCACTGATTTAAGCATTGAGGAAAGGGATAAGGCATACCACTATGTGCTCTTCAATTATGATGTCATTGAGTCATACATAAGATGAGTCACTCAGCCTTATTTATTTCATAATAATTAAAAAAATATCTAATTATATCTAAATTTATTTTTTATGCATGCAACAAATACAAGGAGGTCATAAGAGTAAAATATGGTGCTCTAAGTATGCGAGAGAAAGAAAAAATGCACAACAAAGAATTTCTTGAATAGTTCAAAGATCATGTAAGCGATTACATATTTTTACCTTGTACAACTTATTTGAGCATGTTTATTAATTAGGTATCATCTTCTTAATTAGGTGTGGAGATTGTTGCTCTATGATGTGAGTTCTGAAGTACATGCTCTTTCAATGGATTCTAATCATACCATGCGTGAGTATAAATAGCTCATCATTAATGGCTACAGGTTTAAAATTCAAAGCAGGTCCATAAATATGGCAACACAAAATAGTGGCATCATGTTGAGTGCCACCACTGGGTGTTATGCTAGCTCGAGGGATTCACAGCCTCATATGGAGGATTTGAATTATTATGGTGTGGTGGAGAAGATAGTCATCTTGGACTATTATTCTAAAGGAAGGATTGCATTGATGAAGTGCGATTGGTTTGACACCATATCATGGTCTGGGATGAAGACTGATGAGTATGATTTTACTCTCATTAATATGCAACGCCATCTCAACACTGAAGAACCGTATATACTTGCCTCCTAAGCTAGTCAAGTCTTCTACGTTAGTGATCCCTTGGAGCCTTAATGGGGTGTTGTTATGAAGATGGTGCCTAGGCATATTTTTGATGATACTGAAGTTGATGACGATGTTGGACTATGCATGCAAAGTGCTCCTCAAGGACAAAACTTATCTGATATTGTCGAGGTCCCAAACACATTTGTCAGGAGCGATGGTGATGTCCATATTATAGATGCCACTAGACGATGAGTTCAATATTCTAGTATAAATTATTAGAGTCTATTTATTGACGTGTTGCTAATATTATTATTCAACATATTATATTTGTTGCCTAGAGGTTGCAACCCAAGAGGAGGGATGAATTGGATTACTAAAATAGAAATGGTTGGAGAGAGATTTCGAGACCTCTCAATTTTGAATGAGACGTCTCGCTGGAATCGTGAGATCTCTCAAAAATCCTGTGAGATCCCACTCTCAAAGCACAGAAATAGAGTTTCTATTTTGGTCAAAGAGATTTTTGAGGGATTTTTGCTATCAATCAACAAAATTTGATTTTTATTTGAATTCCTCTTTATATCTTTCTTGTTTTGGTCAAAGAGCTTTCTTTCTTTTGATCATTGGAAGCTTAAGAAAAATTTTTTCTTTAAGGATCTTGACTTGATGAATTTTTATAGATCTTTTCTTGAAATGATTCTTCAATTTAAATGTTTGAAAAGACCTACATCCACTCATGAAACAAATGGTTAAATACTCAAACTCATGTTGATTAACGTTGCAGGTTATGATGGCACCAAAACGTCATCTAGCTTTCATCCCCACCCCTCGAATGACTATGCGGAGCTCTGCATCTGAGCCATGATGGTAGGCCATGCCCTATGCCATGCCGTGTCAGTAGACCTTGCCTTGCAACGTGCCATGTCAATAGGCTATGCCATGCCATGCCGTGCCATGCCATGCCGTATTGTGCCATGTCGGTAGGTCGTGTCTTGGACCATGCCATGTCGGTAGGCCATGCCGTGCCTTAGGCCATGCCATGTCGGTAGGTTGTGCCATGCCATTCTGTATCGATAGGCCATGCCTTGGGCCGTGCCGTGCTGATAGGCCATGCCGTACCAATCACTAAGAGAACCCTCGGCCACTAAGAGAACCCCCATTTTATTATTTTTGTTTATTGCATTGCATAGTGATAGACCCGTCAATTAATTAGTGTACATGTCATGGCTCCTCGAATTGGGGCTGGAATGGACACGGGTCAAGGTGCAAACCAGATCGGGTCACTGGATGGGTTAAAGGTCTGACTACACCCTCTTGAGATTTGGACAACTTGGAGACCAAATATGAGCCATAGAATTATCTAAGGAAATGTGTATAAAATCTACAAGGAGTACTCAAGAGAATGGGGTCGGGGGCACATGTCTCGATATGTATGTTGGTCAGTAAAGAAGCTAGTGCAATGAGGCATAACAGAATGCAGTTTACCCATGAGATTTTGAGTGATATTCTAGGAACTCCATAGAAGTTAGTTTATAGTGGGTAAGGCATTATCTTAAAGAATTTTTTATTTTGAATCCAATGGATCAAGTTTAATTGCAATCTGAGTTTGTTTGAGTCACGAACATGATAGTTTTATCTCACCGCACAGAGTCCTATGGGAATGGGGATTCTGAGTTTATCCTTATCTTGTACTTAGAGAGTTGAGTTCATAAGGGACTTGTAACTTGGGGATTCTATTGTGTTCTATTATTGTTGGGCATGGCCTAAGTTATAGAGACTAGGTTTTCCATGCTAGGAAGGCTGATCGGTTCTCTTCTATCCTATGAAGAGCTGACCGAGCCGCACGTTGTTGGAATTTGCTCTGAGATCCCTTCATATGTGACATACATAATCTTTGGCATCCATATATTTATATATTGTATGGATGGTACCTAGGCATATCTTTGATTATTGTTCAACATGTTATATTGGTTAATGTTCATTAACATTGCAGGTCATAATGGCACCGAAATGCCATCTAGCTTTCACCCTTACCTCTCGATGGGTTATGCAGACTTCAGCATCTGAGGAGTAGTCGAAGCATACTCCATCCACTCTGCATCGGCTACTCAGGGACCTCCACCACCATCATCTACTCCATTGATGGCATCTACTCCACCAGCATCTGAGCCTCCACCATCACCCACATCTCCGACACATGCTACTCCACCGACATCTGAGTGTACATTTGCATAACATATTTTCATTACAGGTGCATCATCCAGCCAGACATTTTACGATTTCATATGTATGGCACATGTGTGGAACCGCTGCATCAAGTGATGGTGCAGTATGATGCGGAGAGGAGGCTAGTAGGAGAGATCGTATGGGAGATGCATTCCTTTTTTGGAGTACTTGTGAGATTGTCAGACATTATTCCCATAGAGCCTAGAGACTGACAATTGATGGATGATACTGTCAGGGATCGGGTGTGGGAGGAGATATGGGTAAATGCATCTTAATTATATTTATACATTTTACATGTTTGCACTATGTTTGATTAGAATAATTTTATAACTGACTTTTGATAACTTTGTGCAGAGGAGGTATGACTTTTCTGATCACGAGAGGGCTCGAGATGCCCAACTGAAGAAGATCGAAGAGTTGTACCAGGGCTACAAGATCAAACTCCATAGAGGATGGCTCAAGCATCAATGAGATACTCTAGAGGAGCTTGTTCCTTGGATTCAGGACTATCCTTCAAGTCAGTGGGAAAGGATGGTTACACATTGGAGGAGCCAGGAGTTTGAGATAAAATTACTAAATTTTAAATTTTTTAACATGCTTAAAGTTATATTTAAATATTTTTTAAATATTTATTATTTATTTGAATACTTGTTAGGGTACCTTCCATTAGAACCAGGAGAACCGAGCAACCCAGAAATATACTCACACTCCCGACCGTGAGTCTATGGCCAGTTGTATGCATAGTGAGGTAATAAATTCTAAATCTTACTAAACAAATTAAATTAATATTTTTTTTATGTTTCTGATAAATTGATCTATTGTTATAGCTGATGAGAGATGAAGTGATGCCCAACCATAGTGAGATCTTTCGATCTAGTTGTATGGACAAGAAGGAAGGCCAATGAACACCACGATCAGGAGAATTTTTGTAACTATTAAAAATATTAGTATATATGATTAATATTATAGCATTTTTTATAAAATTTTATTTAAATTTATAATTATAGGATCAGCTAGATGCACTAATGAGCAAGGGCTCGGATACCTTTGGCCTCCATGACCATCTGTCTCAGGTCTTGGGGCCTGAGCACTTTAGGAGGATTTGATGCAGGCCCGGACATACACTGACCAGCTATTGGTCTGAGGCGAGCATCTCTTCATAGGCTTCTGATGTTGTCTATTAGAAGGAGCTTGAGGAGGTGTTGGCATGGACAGATCATGCTGTGATGCGGGCAGATCAAGCTGAGGAGCAAGCATCTCATCTAGAGGGAATCATGAGAGACATGGTGTCGACGCGCAGCGTGCATTGTGGAGTGCCTTCATGGGCTTTGAGGATATGTTGGCCTACATTCTAGCTCTAGCTCCAGCTCTAACTCCAGCTCTGGCTCTAGCTCCCGCTCTGACTCCAGCTTGTGCTCCATCTTCCGGTGACGATGATGATGTAGATTTAGAAGACTTTTGATGTATTTTTTTAAAAATATTATAATAAATTTTATTTGATAATAAAATTTTAGCATTTTAAAAATATTTTTATGTTTATAATATTTTTGTATTATATATCTCTATATTTATTAGATAAAATATATAAAAATTAAAAAATTTATATTTTCTTAATTATTCAGAAGCTACGGCAGTGATTTTATAACCACTATCATGGACGTGCCAACCACTATCGTAAGCAATGTGTCAACCACTGCATTAGACCTATGGCAGTAGTTATATAACCGCTACCATAGATAAGCCTATGGTAGTGGTTTAGGAACTGCTACAATAGGCACTTTATGATAGTGGTTTCGAGAACCGCTACAACAACCACTGTCATAGACCTATGGCGATGGCTATAGTGGCAGCGGTTAGCTAACCACTGCCATAGTTTATAGCAGCAGTTTTTTGGGCTACGGCAGTGGTTACGAACCACTGTCGTAGCTCTGTTCTATAGTATTGTCTGTTAGGGGTAAAACGACTCCCACCGAAGTTCTTGGCCAAAGTCCTTGATCGCTGACCTCCTTCCTATTGGGATTTATCCATTTCCTTAGCAACAAGTTCATATTGTAGAACCTCCCCAAAGCACATAGAAGTCTGAAGACATGATCTTGAATGGTGAAGAAAAATTTCTATTACGTTGACCTTATCTTTTGACTAAAAAAGAAAGACAGAATCAGGATCTAGTCGCACTCCTTCAGGACGACCTCCTCTAGTTATACTCCTTTTGGACGACCTCCTCCAGTCGCACTCCTTCCAGCCAATCTCCTTTAGTCATTCTTCATCTGGCCAAACTCTTTACGGTCACCTAGGAGGACCTCATCATCTACATAAATTCATCCCCTAGCTTAGTACAAATCAATCTACATGTAGATGACCTCAAAGAAGTCTAAACTTCTCCAAAACTGTCGAGATAGGAAGCTCTTCACCATCGATAGCTTTTCTATCTAAGCTCCCATAAATGAATCTTAACCGCTTCCAAGTCACGATAAATGATAACTGATCCTCCATAACAAACTCCATGTGGCCTGAACAGTCCACTACTAAACAGTTATGGCTATCACCATCAATTTGTTATGGTCTCCATCTATAAAAGAGACCCTCTATATATGTTTTTCTATGATCTCTCTTCTCCTTCCCATTACTCTATTTCTTTATTTCCTGAGCACTCCATTTCAGTTGGCCAAAGAATTAACTTGAGCATTCGAGGATCCTGTCGAAGCCACTCACCTCCGGTTTGGACTTTATTTTGTAGGTTCCATCGACGGCCTCACCTTCTCCACTCTAGCCATCTTACATCCTCACAAATTTTTGCACCAACATGATTGGTTCTAAAGGAAGGATCCTTGGGTCCTTGTTCTAAAAGAAGTGCCCAATCAATCCTACCTGCCTTCCTTTCTTTCTTAATTTCTTGAATCCACTTCTGTTTGATCTTCTCTTGCTCCAGAAATGCTCCTGAAGAAGGCAACCACTCGACTGTCCACTACCTCTGCCATCAAATTTGAGCTGGATCTATCCATTCCAGCTCCATCATCAGCTCCTCAACCTCCACCGTCAACGGCCATGGTGGATCTAGAGCAGTTCAACCTGCTAATGCAGCAAGTTTGGGGCCTCATTGAAATGGTGCAGGCTATACAGCAACCTTCGATAGTAGCCTATTATCATCCATAACATTCTAGGCATCACCTAGCTTTGATACCAAATTATAGATCCATGATATTGCTCGAACATCAATCATCCTTGACATCACAAGCACCCCAATACCATGTTGTGGAAGCTCCTAATTTTTAGCACAGACCTGAAGAAATCTGTGACGTTCTCTATGGGCAACAAACCATCGATCCTCCACCTAGATCTATGATGGAACGCCTCCCTCCTTGGGCTTGAGGGACATGCCCCCTTCTCTAGGGCTTCTTCAAGAACCTTAGGGCAACAACTCTAGAGAGAAGAGAAGAAGAGAGTTGAGGAAGAAAAGGTCTGTATTAATTTCAACCTTGAGAACCCTAATAAAATCTATGTATTTATACATAGCCATTAGGCCCGACCAAAAAACTCCTCTGGCTAACCCAATACATGAAAGCACTCACTGAGCCCAAGTCTCACATGCTCTCATCCTCGAGATCTGATCCGATCCATACATAAATTAGCCTCCTTAAGACCTCTTAAATCAGGCCTTAAGACCCCTAGGATCTGTTAGATATATGTGCCCTAGAAGCCAGAATTGGCTGACACTTGTAATACACTTCTAGGGGCAAAATTGTAATTTTGACTATAATTAATGAAATGGGTTATTTTCTATCACACCTGTGTATTTAGTGTCTGTGATACATCCTTTGAGTTAATGGTAATGATAATTCATATTTTCAAGAGTTGAAAATTTAAGACATGAATAATCATTATTAACTCATAAACAGCTCCCGACCATAGGATCATCACGAGGATGGTGATTGATCCGGAAGGTTGGTGTACGATCGCTTCTCTTTAGTAGATGAGTCTTGAGTCTACGGTGTGGAGACACCAGAGCGAGAGTACAGGTACTCGTTAGAGAACGAGGGCACTGAGCGTGACCACCTCGAGTAGTCATTAGGGAGTCTACCTTCTCGTCAATGACTGACTCGATGCTGCAGTAGTGTGTCTGGTTCTTTGACCTGAGATGCATCGACAGTTCACCTTGAGGGTGTTATAGTTTGACTACACCATTACTCGGTCTCCTAGCCATATGGAACCCTGAGGTGTATGTTGGCTATAGCATGTTCATTGTAGGAACTGGATTGCATCAAGATGGGATCTATCTACCTCGGTGGTAGAGGAGCAGCCCTATGATGATCATGAGAATCAAGTCCAGAAATCCATGGCCATGGTAGAGTGAAATAATAGAAAGAGTTTCTATTTAGATTTTCACATTGGACTCGAATCGAATGATTACATCATATGACAGAGACTAGGGTTTGACGAGTTCACCTTAACCCTAATCTGATCGGGGCTCAAGATAGAAGAACTGAATCACACAGGTAGCTGCACCAAGAGGTTCACATTCAGCTCTGATGGGTTGCCACCATATACTGCTAGGTGTCACTGGTGGATTTTGGGAGCAATTAGAATGATTTAGATGATCGATCATTCTAGCTGTTCGAATCAGAAGAGTTCTGATCCATCGAAAGGAGTTTCGATGATGTCTATGATAGAGATCATGACATATCCCATTACCATACAGAACTGAACCTAACTGGGTCACACAAACAAGGGTTTGAATCTGGTGATCATCAATTGAACTAATCTAGTTCAATTGATCTGAATGAGATTCAATTAGGTTCAAGGAAATCGTGCTAGCACTCGATTGAACCTAACGTTCTTCTTTTACTATCATAAATAAGTTGTCCTGACTGAGCCAAAGGAGTTTGTGCTCAATCAGAGGCCTTCATATGGTCTGACTGGAGGTTGTCCAAGTCAGAATAGGTTGTCTTATTTGTAAGACATTACCTGCCATTTTTGGTCACCTGCCATTTCTTGTTCTTTGACTTTGGTCAAAAGTCTACCTTTGACTGGTCAAACGTTGACCATTGACCCTTTGACTTTTGACCACATGTCATGCACCTATTGGAGAGCTGGTGGGGGCTTGTCCCCCTGCCAGAACCTGGCAAGGAGAAGGGCGCACGCCAAGGGTGGCGTGAGCCCAAGTAGGAGGCGCCTAGGAGTCCTTGTTGGACAAGGACTCCACCTCCCTTTTGGATTCCAATCAGAGTTCTACTAAGAATCCAGTTTGACTGGTCTTAGGTGCCCTCTAAGGAGGAATCCAGGGGTCTCTATTCCAACCAATCAGATTTAGATCTGATTTCACAAAGGGTTGTGATTGGTTGAGAGGAAGAGGAGTTGGATCACGCTTAGTCTATAAATAAGACCCTGCGCCCAACCCTAATCCTAAGTCTTATTGAAAGAGATTTCCCACGCCCCAAGGCTGCCTCTCCCCTCCTTCTCCACGCCATACTCTCTTCTCCCCTTGCTCTCCACGTCCAAAAGTGTTTTGGACTTAGTTTGGTGCGATTCAGATCAAGGAAAGGCGATCAAAAGCAAGAAGGCTGCGCTGCTGCAAAAGGACGACTGCAGATCTTCAAAAGAGTTTTGAAGATCCTCCAGATCAGATCCAGATCTGATTTTTGGAGGTGTGATAGAGAAGAAGAGGATCTCCAGATCCAACCCGAGTGGATACCGGTAGAGGCCAGGCGCTTGCGTGGCTAAGATCCAGAACCTTCCGCTGCAATCAGGATCATCTACAGGGTAATAGGATTACCCAAATCAGGTAAATTGAATTTGATTTAATTTATCTTGTTTTATTTTATTTATTAAAATAATAAGAATCAGATCTAAAACATATCAAGATCTGATTAAGGATCAAGAGAAAAATTTTTGAAATATATCTCTTGATCTAATCAGATCTGGACGAACCTGGACCGGGAAATCAGGATTTCCCTTCAACTGGTATCAGAGCCATGGTTCTAAAATTGTTTAGATCTGATTTTAATTTTATTTTAATTAAAAATAATGTGATTTCAGATGTCACATGAGATGTGATCAGATCTGAAATTAGAAAAATTAAAATTAAATGATTTGGATCTAAGAACATGAAGATATGCATGACTAGTTCTAGAATAGAATAGTTCTATAGAATAGTTTTGCATGTCTTTGATTTAATTTGATTAAATCATATTTTAGATCTTCTTATTTACTATTTTCTGATATTATAAGTGTTATAATAACATCTGATAAACAGCAAATAAAAATTATTTAATTTTAAATATCATATGAGATATGATAGATGCATGACTAGACTAGTTGTAGAATAGTTCTACATAATTGTCTAGATTAGAATTTATTTTGATTAGATCAATTTAAATCTAATTTTTTAGATTATTATGAGATAATTTAGATCTGAAAACATGCATGATTTGATACATGAGATGTATGCAAAATATGCCTTGATTAGATCTAAATTTGTATATGAGATATATGATATAGATCTATAACTGTTTTGTAGATTTACATGTTCCTGATTAAGGCGTTCCTCTTGGCCGTCCGGTCATAAGAACGAAGAAGGGTTTAAAGGCCCTCTCTTCCCATTCGATGGGGTGTTCTTATGACGTGTAGGGGTGCTGCGTGTTCGTCCTTAATCAGAAACCCAAAACTTACTTTCTGCAAAACCCTAGATCCTGAAACCCTAGGATTTATTGTGCATATTTTGTTTATGAACCCAACTTAATTAAGAATTAAGTTTATGGAATATTAATTAGGTCTAAAATTGAGAATTTTCAGATCTAAGACATATTCATAATACTGGGTTCGGGCTTGGGTAGCTCAATTAGGTCTAAGCGGTTGATCAAACCGAATCAAGAGTTGGTTAGATGGGATCAACAATGCTTAAATTGACCAGCCTAATAGGATTAAGTCTGGGTCAAGATCGAGTCACGATCAAGCAAGACCTAATTAGGCTCAGAGGTTAGAGTCTGGATTGTAGGCTAACCCAATTGGTTCTGACTCAACAATTTGGTGTCTAAGGTAAGTTTGGCACAGACGACCGACTGGTTTTTAATTGGAAGCTACTCGACCTGAATGCGTTCTTGTGCGAGTTAATGGCATATTCCTTCCACCGGTCTCACTTACCTGGCCATATCTGTTGACACAGTTCTGATCTGAGGTGGTCAATAATCCGAGCTAACCCATGCCACTAGGTTAGTCATAATTGTTATGACTAAGCCAAGTCTAGTTTAATGAGACCTGAATCAATTCTCCCTAAGAAAAGATTAAGTCCGAGGTCTTCCACCATTGTAGACGTGCGGGCCCTTCCCGGGGTTGATTGTTCTCGGCTGGATACAGTGGCTCAGTTGCACCGGGAAGATGCAACCATGTCTATTAGGCATTGGATGCTATGGGCTGGAGGATGAGTTGGGCTCAATATTTCCGGATACGGTGAGAGACCCAATTAGGAACCCAGTCTATGCAAATGGTGGGTCTGACTTAACTAAGGAGTGGATCAATATTCCGGATACGGTGAGATTCATGAATTAGAGACCAAGTTTGGGTGCACCATGATTAGAGAATCATTGAACAAGAGTTGTTCACTCATTGGCTAACCCATCACCAATAACTGTTAGGTGAGGTGATGAGTCAGTTGGTGAGACCGCACCACCCACTAGAAATCATCAATCGCGGAGATTTTCGCATCTCTACAGAGGGAGTGTAGGGATCCGAGAAAATAGTGGGAGCTAATTTGTTTAAAAATAAAATCCCTAAACAAATTGGTCAAGTCAAAATTACAGTATCTAACTAGAATCTTTGACTCTCTACAGGAAAATGTCTGCGTCCAACCCACTGGCACGTATCCTAGACACACATAGACTGACTGGACCCAATTATAAAGATTGGCTCAGGAACTACAAAATTGTTTTGGGTTCAGAGAAGTTAACACATGTTTTGGACCAGGACCCTCCCACCTTACCAGCTCGTCCATCCACTGAACAGAGAGCGTCTCTGGAAAAATGGATTGACGAAGACAATAAGGCCAGATACTACATGTTGGGCTCGATGTCTGATGAGCTCCAGCGCCAACATGAAGATATCGGGACTGCTCGCCAAATGTTGGCTCACCTGCAGGAGATGTTTGGTGAACAGAGTCGCGCAGCCAAATATCAAGTCACGAAATGACTTTTTAAGGCTAAGATGCGTGATGGGCAGTCAGTCCAAGATCACTGTCTGACAATGATCAAGGACATGGAAGAGCTTGAGAAGCTCGGTGTGAAGTTGGACTTGGATCTGCAGAACGATATTATTCTGCAATCCTTGACTGATGCATATGGGCAATTCATCATGAATTACCACATGCATAAACTTCAAAATTCCTTGGCCGAGTTGATGAATATGCTGGTTACCGCTGAGCTTTCTATGAAAGGTTCTAAAGGCTCAGTTCTTGCTATGGAACGGACTTCTTCCAAAAGAAAGTCTTATGGAAAGAAAAAGAAGTCTGTGAAAAAGCAAAAGGTAGAAGGATCAAAGAAGAAGAAGGCAGAACCGAAGAAGAAGGTCGATGGCAAAGGAAAGTGTTTCCATTGCAACAGCGACGGCCATTGGAAGCGGAACTGCCCTACTTACCTGGCCACCCTAAAGAACAAGAAGGAAGGTCCTTCTGGAGGTATGCTCGTTATTGAGTCTAACCTTACGGTTTCTTCTGCATCCAGTTGGGTGCTTGACTCTGGTTCTAGTGCTCATCTGTGCACTTCTATGCAGGGTCTTGAGGATAGCAGGAGGCTGAGGGATGGAGACATGATCCTACGCATCGGTAATGGAGCAAGAGTTGCTGCAGTAGCCGTGGGAACATACCCTCTTCGATTACCATCTGGTTTAGACTTAGTTTTAAAAGACTGTTATTATGTGCCTGCAGCTAGCAGGAATTTGATTTCTGTTTCATGCTTAGCACAAGAAGGTTATGTGATCACCTTCTTTAAGGACCATTGTAACATTCTTTATGAAAGAAATAAAATTGCAAATGGTTTCCTTGTTAATGGTCTTTATCAGTTGCATATTGATGTACCTATTTTAACTATCGAGCAAAACGTGAATGCCAAACGACCTAGGGATAGTCCAAACGACAGATATCTATGGCACCTGAGATTAGGTCATATAGCAGAAGATAGGATTAACAAATTGGAGAAAAATGGGCTATTGAGTCCATTGACTTTTGAGTCATATCCAACTTGTGAATCTTGTCTTCAAGGCAAAATGACTAAACTCCCTTTTGTTGGACATGGGGAGAGGGCCACAGATCTCCTTGCCCTAGTACATACTGATGTGTGCGGCCCATCTGATGTGCCGGCTAGAGGCAATTTTGTCTACTTCATTACCTTTACCGATGATCTGTCTAGGTATGGGTATGTGTATCTTATGAGACACAAGTCTGAAGCCTTTTGAAAAGTTCAAAGAATTCAGACATGAAGTAGAAAAACAAACTGGAAAACCCATTAAGGTTCTTCGATCAGATCGAGGAGGTGAATACCTTAGCCGGGAATTCCTAGACTATCTTAAGGAAAATGGCATAGTCTCTCAATGGACTCCACCAGGAACACCTCAACTCAACGGGGTTTCAGAACGGAGAAATCGGACTCTATTGGATATGGTTCGATCCATGATGAGCTTCACAGACCTCCCTGATTTTCTTTGGGGACATTCATTATTAACTTCAATCTATTTACTGAATAGGGTTCCCTCTAAAACCGTTCCTACCACACCGTATGAGATATGGCACGGTAAGAAACCAAGTCTGAGTCATCTCAGAATTTGGGGTTGTCCGGCTTCATGTCAAAAGACAACAAGCGGACAAGTTAGAGTTTAGGTCCTTTAGAGCTCGATTCATAGGATATCCTAAAGAGTCATTAGGATACTATTTCTACATTCCAGAAGACCACAATGTGATTGTGAGTCGACATGCCATATTTCTTGAAAAATAGTTTATTCAAGATAGTGGCATTGGAAAGCAGATTAAGCTTGATGAGAAAGTCTCACAAGCAGAACGAGCTAAGGACCAAGTGGAACCAAATCAGGTTGAGCCAATAAGAACACTACCTCCTCCACCTCGTAGATCGGAAAGAGTTTTCCCGTCCCCCTGAAAGATACTTAGGTATTATTTCAGAGGACGTAGAGGAAATGTTCCTCATAGGTAATGGTGCTCATGGTGATGATCCCAAAACCTACAACGAGGCGATATCAGATATCGACTCCGAGAAATGGCTTGAGGCAATGAAGTCAGAAATTGACTCGATGCACTCAAACCAAGTCTGGACCTTGGTAGATCCACCAGAAGGTATAGTACCTATTGGGTGTAAATGGATCTTCAAGAGAAAGATTGGTGCAGATGGGAATGTGGAGACATTCAAGGCTAGACTGGTGGCAAAAGGTTATAGTCAACGCGAAGGCATTGACTATCAGGATACCTTTTCCCCGGTAGCTATGCTAAAATCCATCCGCACATTGCTTGCTGTTGCAGCCTATTTCGATTATGAAATATGGCAAATGGACGTGAAAACGGCATTCCTAAATGGATATCTTGAGGAAGATATCTATATGGAACAGCCGCTAGGTTTCACATCCAGTGATACTGATCACAAGGTTTGCAAGCTGCAAAGGTCCATATATGGACTTAAGCAAGCATCTCGGAGCTGGAACACTCGTTTCAATGATGTGATCAAAAAGTTTGGTTTCATCAAAAATGAAGAGGAACCATGTGTTTTCAAAAGGGTCAGTGGGAGCGCTGTTGTCTTCCTCGTATTGTACGTGGATGACATCCTCCTTATTGGGAATGATATTCCCATGTTGACATCAGTCAAGATGTGGTTGTCCAAGGAATTCTCCATGAAAGACCTAGGTGAAGCATCCTTTATTCTAGGAATTAAGGTCTATAGGGATAGACCGAATAGGATGCTAGGACTTTCACAGAAGATGTACATAGAGGAAGTACTAAAGAGGTTTAGTATGGAAAACTCTAAGAGGGGATTAATACCCTTCAGACATGGTATTCATCTTTCCAAGAAGATGTGCCCCAGCACACCTGAGGAAATAGAACGCATGAGCAAGATCCCTTATGCTTCTGCAATAGGGAGCCTCATGTATGCCATGCTATGTACACGACCTGATATAGCCCATGCTGTGAGTGTCACAAGCAGATATCAGTCAAATCCAGGTGAAGAACACTGGACTTCTGTGAAATGTATCCTTAAGTACTTGAGAAGAACTAAGGATATGATGTTGGTCTTTGGTAATGGAGAACTCCAAGTTCAGGGATACACAGACTCGGACTTCATGTCCGATATAGATGATCGAAAGTCGACATCTGGAAGTCTGTTTGTGTGCAATGGTGGAGCTGTCAGCTGGAAGAGTTCCAAGCAAACTGTGATAGCAGATTCCACCATGGAAGCAGAATATATAGCTGCATCAGAGGCTGCAAAGGAAGCATTCTGGTACAAGAAGTTTGCTGCAGAAATTGGAGTAATGCCATCAGATGCCATTCCTCTTTACTGCGACAACAATGGCGCCATAGCCCTTGCTAAGGAGCCGAGGTCTCACCAGAAGTCCAAGCACATTGAGC